>VCJN01001840.1:0-22821 GCA_006384855.1 Tetraselmis striata
CCAGCGCGGGCGCGATTATCGTGGACTCCCTGGAGTGGTCCTACGATGATTTCGACACCTGCACTCCTGCGCTGGCGTACGATTTTGTGTACAATACGGTCTTTGACAAGGTTGGTGTGTTCCTGGATGCTATGGAGAGTGTGCCTGTGGAGACCCTCTGCCACAAGCAGCTGACTGCCACTGTCTCCGATGTCAACATCGGTGAGACAGTTGTGGGCTCGAAGATGAACGAGTTCAGTTCGTCTACAACGGTGGATGAGGAGAAGTGGGATGTGTGAGCTCATCTGCTTCTCATCTTCATATGTACGGTTTTTGTATGCATTACAGGGTCCTGATGCGATCTTTATGTATATTCTCTCACCTTGATAGGGACTGCGTCGGCAGGGAGATGGCGCAGGCAGTGAGTAGCAGTTTTTTCCTGGGCAAGAGTGCTGCTCTAATTTCAACAGCGTCACAAGGCCATTGATGGGACCAATAGAACAACTATTGAAATGGTCAGCAATGGAAATAAACCAATAGATTGGGGCTGGGGCCCCTTCTTAATTCTCCGCTGGTGCCAAGCACTTTTCTCCAGGCCGAAGGCAAGAGATGCCTACGCTCTGCATCATCTGAACTTTGTGCATCTTATTCATTTCGTTGGGACGGCTGTGTGTGCCACCATACGTAATATTGAGA
Organism: Tetraselmis striata; assembly: GCA_006384855.1. NCBI lineage: Eukaryota > Viridiplantae > Chlorophyta > Chlorodendrophyceae > Chlorodendrales > Chlorodendraceae > Tetraselmis > Tetraselmis striata. Next base: position 676 of record VCJN01001840.1, read on the forward strand.
GGCATCTGCATATTCCTGCTATGTCAGTGTCCAAGTTATGGCTGATGCTTGCAAATGTACTACTGATCATATGGGAAGTTTTATGAATGCAGTCCTTTGTCAAACCCGGCCAGAAGATGCTACTGTAGAGTAGATGACATGACATAAGCATTTCCCAATAGCGCGAGTTGTCCACCGTGCAAATGACGGACGCCCGGCAAAAATATTTGCATGTCGCTTTATTGCCTCGATCATCAATGTGCGAGCGACTGATTGTACCACAGCAGTAATGTCTGCTAGTAGTATGTGTGCTTGCTCAAGATAGAATGTTCCTGCCACAGCCCCCGTGAACCTGCCGACGCTCGACTTATTCCAAACTGCTGAATAATGTCGATATGAGTATGTATTTACATATACTGCTGTCCTGAGACTATATATATGCAGCACAGATAACATGGTGTGGGCTGATGCTGTCGTGCAAAAGTGCTGTAGTCACTGCTCATGTCAGATAGTTGTATTTTTGTCATTTAGCGCAAATGCTTTACATGGATGGTATCCTTGGTTAAGTGTGTCGTGAAGTTGCTGCGGCACGCCCTGCACGGATTGGTATGATGGTGGATAATTTTCGCAGCCTGCGCGGGTGATATGCTGTCGTACATGGCCAAATCAGAATGGCACATCTGCCATCCATTGGCAGTACTGTCCTGAGGGGTGCCTTGGGTTCTGGCTCCAGGTGGATGTTATCTCGCTACTACATGCCCAGAGCCTGCTAGGAATAAAGCGCGTATGCATTATGGCTATCCCCTGCAGTACAGTACCAGGTACCGGTGCCTAGTAGGCTAGTACTGGCATAAGGATCATCATTTCCGCCTAGTACTGTCTTATGGTTAAACAGGCGCGCTATCTATGTGTTAATATCTGCTACTGATGCTATTAAGTTCAGATTATATGATGTTTAAACCCCTAAATCCGGTCAGAAAATGAAGGGGGGGGGGGGGGGGGGGGGGGGGGGGGGGGGGGATATCCACCTTTACATGGGGTCTGAACTTCATAATCATGTGCTTAAGCAGTCCTTCATGGCTGGGGAGCGGCTGAGCACAGCCCTTACCCGTCACGCTGCCCTTGCAGGCTTATCCCAAAATGTTGTAAGGAGGCACACGCTACGCCAGGCTGGACAATCGCTTCCTGCTGGCCCACGCCTAGGATGAGCAGTGTGCCCCCACTGTAATCATTGAAGCACGTGTAATAATGTAATTCCAACTGTAAATACCGGACCTCGCCCGATGCTGCGCCGCCAACTACAGCACAACTCAACCGCAAATAGCAAACGGTCGGGCTGGTGCGCGCCGCGCGGCAGTCGTTTAATGCAGGTGAAATTATTGGACGTGCTGCATTGGTGTAATTTCAGGTGGAATTACGAAGGCGCGGGGAGGGGGGGGGGGAGCATTTCTCATCCTAAGCCCACGCCGCCCTTGTGCAAAACCTGTGCTGATGAAGGTTACAAGGTTATTGTGAGGGGCGGCCAGGGCAACGACTGCGCAGAGATGCTACAGGCAAGAAGCGCTACGCAGCAGGGTGGCAGGGCACAGCATGAGTCACAGCAGCAGCAGCAATAAGCAGCAGCAGCAGCGACATAAGCAATAAGCAGCAGCAGCAGCAATAGCCTATCCACATGGAGGGGTGGATAGGGCCACTGTATTATGGTTTGGTTGCCATTATGCTGACTGCAATTTGGTGATGGTTCCAGAAAGTGCCCCGCCTCTTCTCCGTCTAATGATTGCATGTAGCAGGGAACACCCTTCTGGATACAGCCATGCACTTGCAGAGTTGGAAATAGTCATGCCAGTCAGTGCCAGTGACAGTATTTATGTAAATATACTAAGGGCATGTTAATTAAGTACTGTGAGAGTTGACAGCATGTAGTTAAGAGGGGGGGGGGGGGGGGGGGGGGGGGGTTGCTGACACATAAGATTTCATCGGAACTGCCATATTGCAGCAGACTGCTCATATGTGGGACCTCGTCACGTCGACCGCTGTGCCGGCGCGCCGGCGCCTTCGATATGCGCGGCCAGGACCAGCCAGGACGGGAAAAAAACGAGTATCCGGGTATGCTCAAATAATCAAGAAGAGCAGTCGTAGCGCGATGATATTTTTTGATTATTTATGGTGTACTGCGCGAGCGGCGCGCCCTGGCGGCGGGGGCGATCCTCTGATGATGTTCATGGGTCCTGAGTCCGCGGCGCGCCGAGCGGCAGAGACGGACGCTCCGCCGCAGCGACTTTCCGCGTCATCGCCGGCAGCAGAATGCGGGGCTCTCCGGGGCTAAGCCGCTTCCAGCACCCGCCCGCGGGTGGGGGCGTCGTGAGCCTGCGGTTGGTTTTCGCGCTGTGCGCGGTGGCGCTGGTGGGCGTCACCGTCTCCAGCGTGCGCTTCCTGGCCGCCACCATCGCCAACACTCACCACGCCACGCTGCACGACCCCTCGCTGGAGTTCGAGCACGACGGCTACTGGACAACCTTTAACCGGCACGTGTACGCGCACGTCGCGGAGGTGCACCCCCCTCCCCCCCCCCCCCCCCCCCATCCTTTCCCATCCTCTCCCCCTCCCACCGGCACCAGTCCACTCTCCCGCCTCGGAGATATCATGAGAAGATACAAACTACATTACCCCCATCCCCCCACCAACCCACTCCGTGCCCATCTTCCTCTCCAGCCCTCTTTCCCTTCCCCCGGGGTGAAGCTCAGCCTGATAGCTATTACATGGCTTCCCATCCCGCAGGCAATGACGATCCACCACAGTAGCCAGCCCGGTTACGCCGCCAACGCGGAGCGCTACGGTCAGGCAGCGCAGCCCCACAGTGGCAGCACAGGCGCCGCCGCTGCGTCCGCGGCCGCCAGCACCCAGGGACAGGCGCGTGCGGAGCTGCACAAGCCTGTGCTGGCGCACATCCCGGGCCTCGTCACGGAGGCGGACGTCGCGGGTGCGATGCTGCGCCAGCGGGGTGGTGGGGGTTACAAGGGACGTGGTGGGCGGCAGGCGTGAGAGGTGGGGGTAGCTGAGGCTGCGGTGGGTGCTCTGACACTCGCCCTGCGCTCGCCCCTGCAGCGGCGTCCAAGCCCAACCCTGGCGCGGGCGGGGGGCAGTGCCGAGTAAAGTTGCAGGACCACACGGAGTGCGCTTCCCGTTCCCTCGTCGCCCCCTCCCCCCCCCCGCCCCCCCGCCCTCCTCCTTTGCTCCCCTCCTCTCCCCCACACTCATATCGCCGCCATGCCTTCTGCGATCGCTGCGGGGAGGCGTGCAGGTCTGCCCCAGGGGATGCGCCTGAGCACGGGGAAGGGGGGGGGGGGGGGGGGGGGGGGGCTGCGGCAGCGCGCTGAGGGCTCGCTGCCGGTACAGGTTCTGGGGCGATGTGGTGGGCGAGTGGGGCGCCAACCGCAAGCTGGACTCGCCGGAGGAGTGCTGCATGGCGTGCCAGTCGCACTCGCCTGCCAGCCCAGAGGAGCCCGACTGTAATGGTGCGCGCCATAGGGCAGGGGGGTGGGGGGGCAGTTCTGCTGGGGACTGGCCCCAGTGGCAGCTGACGGCTCCTGGCTGGCTTTGTGGTGCAGTGTGGGTGTACTGCGGCCGGGCGGTGGAGTGCAAGGGGCAGTACAAGGAGTGCTGGCTGAAACATCTGGTGGGCGCCCCGAGCGCTTCCCCCCCCCCCCCCCCCCCCTTCCCGGAGGCTCCTGGCACCCAAGTCACCCTGAAAGCCACCCACCCCCGATCGCCGCCACCACATAAATCGATCAGAAAGATCCCCGCGCGGACCTTCCATAGGACTTCCTCTTGCCCGTCCTCTGGAAGTCTACCAATGGGATGTCTCGGGCAGTTTTACGTGTGGGAAATTCACAAAGTGGAGTTGGAATTTGAGTCTATATGTGTCCGGAGGCCCACTCTGAGTGTTTGCCGCTATATCCTGTGGTACTATAATCTCGTACTGCGGCTGTGAGCCAATGGACGCCTCCCTTCCCCACGCCCCCCCCCCCCCTCCTCCCCACCCAGTGACCGCTATCCAGCGCCGACTCATTGACGATTTGGGATGAATGCGCGGCACTATTCAATTGCGGCCCTGGTTTCACGCAAATGCGGGCAGCACAAACAGGAATGGGAGGGCAAACGGGAATCCTTTTTAGCTGGAATGGAAGTCCGACGTGCTCCCCCTTCTGGCAGCTCTCTGCCTGTGCCTGAGCAGACCCCCCTGTTTCCATTCCCCTGCCTGACCCCGCCGGCGGCGCGCAGGCGTGGACGGGCGCGTCCAAGCCCAACACGGGGCCGCACATCCCGTGGACCTCGGGCGTCGTGGAGAGCGGGCAGCACGACTCGGAGCAGGACCTGGCGGCGGAGGAGGAAGAGCTCAACCCCAACGAGCGCGCGTTTCACACCGTCACCACCGCGCAGGGCAGCCCCACGCACTGGCAGATGCGCATCCACTACTACTGGTGCGCACCCCCCGCCTCCCCTGCGTGCCACCCCCATCGGCTTTCCCGAGAAGGCTGGTTTCAAGGGGTGCCGGTAGCCGATTCTACGCGTTATGGTGACACATCACAACCACCGGAACACAGCCAGGACACAGTCCGAGAATGTCTACAGGCATTGCATGTGTGCAGTGCTACCAAGAGGCTGTGGTTGAGCTGGCGTTGTAGCCCGCTGCACATGTTAGTTGAAAGGATACCGGCAGGGGTGTGTCTGTGCATGTTGGCACAGGTCTCACCCAGCCCTCCTCCCCCCCCCCCCCCCCCCCCTTTTTGCTGTTGTGCCTGGCCGCCTCAGGTGGAAGAAGCGCAAGGCGGAATGCCAGCAGCAGGGCAGCTGCATGATGGGAGGTGCGCCCCCACCCTTCTCGGACCCAGCCTCCTCCCCCAAAAAAAAACTAGTTCCAGGAGCCATGCTTGGATTTCTACTTTGGACTCTCCTCAAACACTTGCACATTGATGCGCTCGTTTTTGTGTGTTGCGAGATGCGCGATGCTGACGAGTGCATGTGCTGCGGGTGCTGGCGCGCCTATTACAACCCTGGACAAAAGTGTAAAATCGGGTGGCATGGAACCTGTAGGAACATTTGCCACAAGTATAGTGCCACCATTCCGCCTACATCGCTCCTTTGACACATAGGGCCGGATCTTATTCGCGGTGTCCTTATTAACTGCCCTTGCGCCCATGGCGGCCGCACAGCATGATCAATCCGCCATCCCATCACCTCCCGTGTGGCCTCTGAGAGCGGTGCTGGGTTCCTGCCATGTAGGCTTCACGCGGCTGCTGCACTCGGGCGTGAAGGACGACCTCATGGGCGAGATCCCGACCTTCGTGGCCAACCCCCTGCCCAAGGACACGCCCACCAAGGGGTGAGCCCCCCCCCCCCCCCCCAACACCCACACCCACCCCAACCTCCAGCCAACCCTACTGTGAAGGCCCGCCTCTTCGCGGCGAGTCGCCTCCTGAAGGTGAATGGTCCCTCTGAGTCAGGGGTTTATGTCTGCGCAGGTATGTGGTGCTCAACCGCCCGTACGCCTTCGTGCAGTGGATGAAGCAGTCCCCGCCCCCAGAGAAGGTACGCACCCCCAACGCCACCCCCTTCGCACATCTGCCCTGTAGATGTATATGTCCTTGAGTGTTGCAAGATACCAGTGAGGTGTCCTGAGAAACGGGATGCGCCGGCCTGGGCAGTACATCCTCATGTCGGAGCCGGACCACGTGTTCCTCAAGCCCATCCCCAACCTGATGCGAGGCTCGCGACCAGGTGCGCGGCGACAGGAACCTGACGCACTGGTCCTTGGTGAGCCCCAATGGGCATCGGCGGAGGTCTGACCGCGCGCCCCCTTTCCCTCCCCCCGGCCACCGCACACAGCGGCGTTTCCGTTCTTCTACATTGAGCCAGCCAAAAAGGAGTTCAAGCACATCACTGAGAAGTTCCTGGGGCCGCTCAGCCGCACGGAGGCGGAGAAGATCGCACCCATAGGCGGGGCTCCTCCCCTCCCCCCCCCCCCCCTCTCTTTCCACTGGACCCGCCCCATTGGTCTCCAACCGATGATTTTTATGTGCACTCTTAGAACGCATGGTGACTGTGCTCCCAATCTTGCAGGCAGCTCGCCCACCTTCCTCAAGACCGAAGACCTGGCGCGCCTGGCACCCGTCTGGATGAACATGTCCATCGACATCTTCAACGACCCCGAGGCCAACAAGGTCCCCCCCCCCCCCCCCCCCCAAACCTCCCCTTCCCTTTTCTATTTTGTGCACCAAACCGCCGATTCCATGCGTGGAACCCTCTGGCCCCTCTTAACTACAACGGGACCACGCAGGCGTGGGGCTGGGTGCTCGAGATGTACGGCTTCACGCTCGCGCTCTCCAAGCTGGGCATCGGGCCGGTAGACGTGCACCTCAAGATGATGGCGCAGCCGCCCTGGGACACCGAGCTTGACCCGGTGCGAGCGCGCGTGGCCGCTGCACTTGAACCCCCCTCTCCCCCCACCCACCACCACCACCTTTCTTGGTGCCATTCACACACCGACACAGCTGCAGCCAACCGACATTGCCCGGCGTGCGGCATGCCAGCGGTGTTGACATAGCGACTGGCTGCACCGCCCTGCAGTACTACATCATTCACTTCACGTATGGCATGGACTACACCAAGGACGGCACCTTCACGCCCGGCAAGTTTGGCGAGTGGAGATTCGACAAGCGCAGCTACGCCACCAGGTGCGTCCACTGCGTGAATGTCTCCCCCTTATTGCGGGGGGCGACCTGGACGTAGCCGCAGCCTGTTGACAATGAATGGCGGTTCCATGCCGTGTAACTCATGATGACGTCGCTCGCTGGCAGGCCCATACCCAGGCACATGGAGCCGCCGCCTCCGGGCTGCCAGAACCACCTGGTAGGTGCCCAGCCGGCACTGCCTGTCAACCGTTTTTAGAGTGACAGGGAGTCCAGGCTCACGTTCTGCTACGTGCTGCTGTGCGCGTGTAGGTGCGGAAGCTCATCGAGATGTTCAACGACGCCACGGACAACATCCCCGGTTGGGACACCTACGTGAAGACGTTCCGACCATAGCCGCTGAATCAATGATAAATGTCTGCTACATGCGCCCACACCGCTCACTCATGCGTGAAGGTGGTGTGCTGATTAGGCACCGTTCGTTTCAACCCTTGGTAAAAGCCTCTGGGGGATGGGTATTCCCTCTGGATGATGGATCGGATAGCAGTGTGTCCCGCGGGGATTAAACATGTTGCGTCGCCCCACCATTATTGGAGCACCACACTCGTCAGTAGACCGGCAGCGGTCGTCATCCGTTGTTGTTGACTTTCCCTCTTCTTCCTCTTTCCTAGTCCTCTCTTCACCAGCTTGTGCTGATACTTCCTCCGCGATCCGGCCAACGAGCCTCCGGCAGCATGGATGCCCACTGACACGCAGCTCCTCGGGGCACTGCTGCCACGTATCCATCTGCCGCACCGCCCAGCCAGTGGAACTACGCTTCTGAATGACATTACGTGGTGCCAACAAAGGTATGCGGGTACAACTATCGTTCATATCAGACTAGGCAATGTCCGACAGTTGAATACACGTAATCGTGTACGTCGCACTACACAGTCACACAGACATAAATTCACACTGTCCATCTCTCACTCTCTCTTTTCGCCAAGCCCAAAGCATGTCTTGGTTGCGGTCTCATGGCAGTGAGGTTGCAAGTCGGTATCAATACACGCGCGGTGACCGGGCTGTACATGGGCGGGTTGGGATGCTGATGTGGACAGCAGTCGCACGTGCAGCAACATCTGAACACACTGCTGCAAACTATCGCCACGTTTTTGCCGATGTATATGCTGCGGCGGTAACCTCGATGCGCGTCATTTCATCAGACGGCCAAGCATATCTATCGTTGAAGAATAATGATGCCAGCTTCCGTCGGACCTAGTCCCCCGTCCTTAGCCCTTAGTCTTCTCATTTGCTAGCGCGTCTCCATGACGCGGCGCAGACGACCAGTACGCCCCATAATTCGTATATATTGTTATTTCCTTCCTGTCTGGCAGCACGACTCAACAGCACACGCCAGCGCCATACCGCCAGAAGCAGTTGGGCACATACAAGCAGTCCGCCACACTGGGACAGACAGGGATCTCGAGTCAGAGCGTCTTACGGGAAAACTTCGCTGCCCCCCCACCCCCACCCCCCCCCCCCCCTCCCCCTCATTGCCTGGCTTGCCCCTGCTGCGGTTTCGTGAAAGTCGCGATGGCCGTCGACGTAGTCAGGTCGGCCAGCGTTCTTCGAAACCGTACGGGCCTGTTGCTCATGAAGTTTACGCATATGGCACGCGCACGGGGGACCCACGGGATACCATACGTCATGACACTACTAGTGATAAAGTACTGTGACTTTATCCATGCAGACTCCCGATCGCGCTGCCGCCTTAGAGATTTTGCGCGTAAATCCGCGTTTTGGCCGCGAGATGTCCGCCATCGCGTGCGCGGCGCATCTCAGTGCATGGCAACGCTGCCGCACCGGTACCTGTCCGGTAGAATACTCGTGCTGCAGTGCTTTTTGCGCGGCGATTTCCCGTACTTTACGCCAGATTTTCCGCTGATGTCCTACACGTGCCGAGCAAGCACCGCGCTGTCAGCATATATGCGCGTACCGTACAGTCTGCTGCTGATGACTTCAGCACCTCCTCGCGCATCGCTCGCGGCTGAAATGCCGTCAGCTGCCACGCCCGCGTCCGCGCCTTGCGAAGCGATCCCGCGCCACCCCGCTCCCGCCATTACACCTGCGTCAGGCTCCCACTCGGCCTCCACCCACTCGGGCTGAAGTTCTTTGGCAGAGGTAAGCGCGGGGTGCACAGGTCTTGGATTGGTGCGGTGGACGTGGCGGCGTCGGCTCTGTTTGGCCCTGCGCGGTATCGGCAGCCTCGTTGCGGGTCGGACCCGCCGTGCGCCCCCCCTCCCCCCCGCCTTCCGCCCGCGCGCGCCGACGACCCGCCCGCAGTATTTGCCTGCCCCGCCTCTAGCCCCGGAACCGAACCTGGAGATTGGCTCCCTTTGGAATCTGCATCTCCGTTGCTGAACACGGGTGGCGGTGGTATCGCAGGCGCGAGGTCGGCTGGCCGCCCTCGAAGCGACGCTCTGGGGGGGCGCGCCCAGGCGTTGGGGCTGCCAGATAATCAGTCCCGCGGACGATAACGCACGGCGGCCGATCGGCGCGAGATCGATCCGCGCGACCAACCGGGCAAAGCCGCCTGCCCCGTCCAGCCCCAGCCGAGACCAGGCCCCATCAATTCCAAATCCTACGGACAACCTCGCGATGCAACCTTCGGGGCACGCGGGGCAGATGTACCTGCCGGGCAGCCCCGGCATGGAGCTGCCGACGTACCCGCCGGTCTTCGCCTCCTCCGCGCCGTCCCTGGGCGCCGAGTACCTCTTCCACCACGGCGGGCTGGGCTTCGGCCAGCACGCGGTAAAGGTGCGAATTCATCCCCTCTTCCTGCTCGCCTCCCCAAAAAATCCGCCTGTCTCGGCCCTCCCGCTCCCTCCGTCCGCACTTCGCCTCGCCCTCGCGGGAGTGCAGCGCCGTACGAGCGTTTATTCTATCCGTATATGCTGGCGGAAGGAAAGCGCCCGCCCGCCGGGCCACCGGATTGCGATTCCGCCGACCCGCTTGTCGTGCAGACCGGGTTCCGCCGGCCGAAGCGCCGACGCATCGCCCCGGCATGTTCTTCTCTTGACGCGCGACCAAGGGGGCGTGCCGCGTGGGCTGGCGACTGCGATCCCCCCTTGCCTCTCCTCTCCCCTCCCCCGCTCGAGTCCGCTCTGGTGTTCACGTGAAGGAGAACATTTCCCTGGCCGATTTCAGACTCCCGCTGTTTTATTATGCTTCGGAGACGCTCGCCCACTAGCGCAAGAATTTCTAGGGGGGTCTGAGAATCCTGCCCCCCCCCCCCCCCCCCCCCGTCCCTTTTCTCCTTGGTTGTGTTTGCAGTTCCTGCCGCAGATGCACCTGGTGCAGCACGCCCCGCTGCCCAAGCCGCCGCCCAGCCTGGCGGATCTGCCCCCGCCGCCTGCCGGCACGGTGCTCGCCTCAGGCGGCCCCACGGGGCTGCCCGCCAACGGGGTGCTGCCCATCGCGCCGCTGTCGCTGCCGACCAGCCTGCCGGGCGCCGCCTCGGCCGCCGCCCCGGCGCGCCCCACCCCCGCGGCCGCGCCGCCCCCCAGCAGCACCCCGCCGCCCCACCCCCGGCCCAGGCAGTCCTCCGACTCCGGCAGCTCCCTGCCGGACCGGCGCAGCACGGAGCTTCCCCGCGGCGGCGATGATGAGCCCCCTGAGGCCGACTTCCCGCTGTCCCGGTCGGCCCCCGGCCCCTCCTTCGCCATGCCGGGCGCCTTCCCCCCGCGCGCCGGCAGCCCCAAGGACGCCGCGGAGCCGGCCCCCGAGAGCGGCCCCTCCACACGCAGCGCGCGCCCGCCGTCTGCTCCCAAGCGCGCCTCCAGCGGCGTGCACAAGGCGTCGCCCACGTCCGGGAATAAAGTGGGCCCCACCAAGTTCCGCGGCGTCAGGCAGCGCCCCTGGGGGAAATACGCCGCGGAGATCCGCGACCCCACCAAGGTCCCCCCCCCCCCCCCCCCCCCAAAAAAAAAAAACACGCACACTCTCTCTCCCTCCCTCCCTCCCTCCCTCTCTCCCTCCCTCCCTCGCTCGCTCGCTCTCTTAGCTGCCATACGGTACTTCTGACATGCTCTGCCCCGCCACACGGGGCGGCATGCCGAGCGCCGGTGATTTCGGCCATTGTGAGCCATGTATGCGTCCCTTATTGCACTGACATATACGGATCCCAATGCCATCGCATGGCAACCTGCCCCCCGCGGCAGTGGTCCGATGTAGCAGGAACGAATAGGTTCTTCTTTTTGTTGGGTCGCATGCAACCTTGACTTGAGGCTTATCTTTTGGGCGCCCATAGTTGCTTTTGATTTGTTTAGGAGAGTACGTTGTGCGGGTACCGCCCATTGGGATTCAACATGACCCCTTTGTTGTCACAGCACAGCTCTGTACACCGGCCCACATCGCCGCCCTTTAGCACGTGTTCTCATTTAGCCGCTTGGGTACTGTTTCCTCATGTCTTGGCGGTTGCAGTGCACTGACGGCGGCGGCTGTGCCCCGCGCTGACCGCAGGGCGCGCGCCTGTGGCTGGGCACCTACGACACCGCGGCGGAGGCGGCGCGAGCGTACGACGCCGCCGCGCGCGCCATCCGCGGCTCGGCCGCGGTGTGCAACTTTCCGCACGAGATCTACAACGTCGCGATCGCGCCGCTGGTGCAGGGGCAGGCGCCCCGCGTGGCGCCGCCGCCGCCAGAGGTGGCGCAGCCGCAGGCGCCCGCCGGCCAAGCGCACCAGGTCCCCTCCCCCCCCCCCCCCCGCAGCGCCTCCTCTGCATCCGGCATCCCTCTCCCTTTCCTTAGCAATCTGCCAACGATGTACTCTGTCGGCTTTGCTGTAGACACTCTGCTGATGCTGCTGTGCCTTGGCTTTGTGCGCTTGGACAGGCGCCTGGGGGCCCCGGGGCAGGCGGCGAGTTCCCGCCGGCAGGCACGCCGCCGCTGGGATCTTCCGTGGAGAGCGCCTTCGGCACCTCGCCCGTGTTCTACGCCGGCAGCTCCGCGCCGCCGGCCGCGGGCGTGTGGCAGCAGATGCAGGCGCTGTCGCGGAGGCCGCACGGCGTGTCGCCCAACGAGACGCTGCTCAGGGGGCTGGCCAGCGAGGGCGCCATCATGGAGGAGGAGGAGGAGGGCGGCGGCGCCGGGGCGCACCCCAAGCGCGCGCTGCAGCCGATGCGCGCCTCCGCCTCGCCCGATGCCAGCCGCGAGAGCGAGAGCGATGACGAGGACATGGTGGCGGGCGACATGGAGGTCGACGACGAGGAGATGCAGGTGTGTGCTCGCCCGCTCGGTTCGCCCCATACCATCACTTGTCTTAAGGATAATGCTGATAATGCCAAGTTGAAAACACGGCAAGTCTTCGGGTTTTCTGCTGCAAGGCAACGCGTCGCTGCTTGGACCCGCAAACCCAACCAAGTGTTCCGGTGTCTATGCATGTGCATGTATCTGTGTAAGGTTACCGACTCGCCTACAAGAGCCCTTATTACGTGCCTCAGGTTAGATGAGCTTACTGCTTTGGTTCGCTCTGGATCGTTTACATTTGACTCCTGGCGGGCAGGGCGGGTTCTAGTTCGCAGTGTTCCTAACACCGCGTCAGCACCCGCGCTCCACTTCCCACACAGCCTGCGAACAACTGCCTGCCCTGCATGTCAAAGAGGTCAGATGTAGACCCAATTATAGCGGAACTATAGTGACCGTTCCCGTAGGTAGCCTGACACCCCAATACGGCAATTTGTTCAGGGTTCTTTCAGCCACGCCGACACCGGTGATAATGATGGATTGCGTGTGTGTCTGTGTGTGTATCAAATGTGCAGAGGTAGACAGAGAGCAGGGTGTCACAAGGTCCCTACGCCCTCCTGCTCTGAACCATCAGTGCGGGCAGCCATCCTCACACTGCTCCCCCCCCCCCCCCCCCCCGCGCTGCCAACGCCGCAGGACGCCCGGGAGGAGAACGAGATGGAGGTGGCCAACCTGCTGGTGGCGATGTCGCACAAGCCGGGCGGCCCCGCGGCGCTGGGCAAGGACAGCGCGGTGCGCCGCGGCGCCCGCAACGGGCACCCTGGCCACAAGCCGCTGGCCGCGGGCCGGTCGTAGGTAGCTGCATTTCTTGAGGGGGGCGCAAGGGGGTCCTGCGTCAGATGCGCGCTGTTCTTTCATTCATGTCCTCTGCAAATGGCCCTGGCGAGCGACGTGTGTACTTGCGGCTTCGACCGGTGTAACATGTACCCTTTTTTGTACGAGGCGGCGCCCGCTACCTGCGGCATCACCATTAATCCGGGAGGAGGCATTCCTGTGCTGAATGCTGCGGTTGCATTGAGCGCCTCGCCCGTCGCATGCAATCCTCACTGCCGAACCACAAGCTGAGCGCACGCTAAGAGCAGCCCACACACGCGGGAGTGATGGCCGCCCGCTTCATCAATGTCAAAACATCACTGGGATGCCAGGCGGGTGTACATGAGTCAATGGAGCGATAAAGAACATTGTAAACCTGCCCTGCCAAAGTTACAAAAACAGAAACAATCGGCTAAACAAACTTGGAGCAGAACCGGGACAGAAAGGTGCCGGAACCAGAGGGAATAGACCCCTGGTAGAGCTACTAAAGCGGATGTTTCTTTTATAGCTTGCCGAGAAGCCCAATGAAAGGCTGGTCTCATGGGTTCTCGTGAGTTCGCAGGCACCTAAAACATTTTCCCTTGTTTTATCTCCCACATGGCCACGAGGGCCTGCTGCTGACACACGCGGGAGTGATGGCCGCTCTCTTCATCGATGTCAACTTCACTGGGATGCCAGGCGGGTGTACAGGTGCCAATGCAGCGATAAGAACATCGTGAACCTGCCCTGCCAAAGTTTAACAAACAGAAACAATCAGCTAAATAAACGTGATGCAGAACCGGGACAAGAGGGTATAGTCCCCTAGTAAAGCTACTAAAGCGTATGTTTCTTTAGCATGCCGAGAAGCCGGATGTTATAGGCAGGTCTTATGGGTCTTCTGAGTGCAGAGGCACCTAAAGCATTTTTCCTTGTTTTATCTCCGACATGTGAAGACCTGCTGCTGGCGCTGTGATGACAGCTTGGCGGGCTACCGCCTGAGGCCGCGCTTCAGTGCAGGTGACTGAAGCTGACTGAACATGTGGTTTTCCCGCTTGAGGTCGTAATGGCAGCAGCATCTGATAGTGAGCCTTAGCAAGGCAGCCTGGCAGTGGCACTCTCATGCCCCCATCCACGGCACTCACCGCCGGCAGTCATCTGCAGCGCTGTTGACATCGCAGCGCATTGAAGGAAGGGCCCAAGGAGGGCGCTGCACCCGCATGGCATGAAACGCGCAACCATTACGGGCATGTGCACCGGAAAGTTTGGCGGGGGGGGGGGGGGGGGGGGGGGAGAGGGGGAGGGATCATTGGTTCCAAAACAGAAATAATGGATTAAAAATGACAATCCGTGGCCGCATTTGCCGCGTCTCTTTCAGGCGACTGGCGCCCCGCTCAGTGCATGCGGGCTGCGCAGCCGCAGCGGGCGCTACGCTCAGTGCAGCTGCAGCGGTCTCCGGAAGGCGCCCGCCTGGAAGTTCAGCCTGCCGGAACAGCAGAGCATTCGAAAGTGAGGACACTGCAGAGCGACGAAGCGCGAGAAAAGTATGACAGCCCATCCTGCCCATATCAAATGTGCCCGACCACGTGCATTGGACAAGACACGCGGTGGGGGCCGAGGGGGGACAGCAGGGGGGGGAGGGTCTTCACCTGCGCTCCGGGTCCGAGTCGGGCGACTTGTACGTGTGGCGCCCGCCCCACGTGAACTTGTGCGTGGCGGTGATGGTGGCGCGCTGCTTGTTGTAGTAGTCATCCCAGCTGCTGCTGTTGGAGTGCATGCCGCCGGGGCTCGGCGAGGGCTGTGGAGCGAGGGCGGGGGCACAAGGAGACCCGTCAGTCGCGCGCCTACGACCGCCACAGTGCCCAACCGCCAGCTTAACTATCACGCGTGCCGGCGCGCGTGTCAGAACCCTTGTTTGAGCCTCAAACTGGGGTTGCAGGCAACCTATACGAACATTCGCCATAGTTCCGCTGCAGTTTCCTCTGTACTTGACCTCTGGCCGGCAGGCTGGGTTCGCATTTGAAGTGTCCTTATTACCGCGACGGCAACCGCAATAATATTTACGCATTATAAGGGGCTAAATTAGGGTTTGCAGGGTTTGTGAATAATGCCGCTTTCAATCGCGAATAAGACATCGGCTCTGCTGTTTACTCATTGGTAGATCAAAGTGAACGTAGAGGACACACGCCACGGTGGTAGTGTCCTGAGGATGGGGTCAGTGTGGGTGCGGGTTCAGGGTTCGGGAGCCTGCGTGCGCGCCTGCTTGGGGCGCTTCTCCGTCCAGAGCACCTCGCTGATGCCCTCCGCCTGGCGCTCCATCGCCGACAGGTGCCGCTTCTCGGTGCCCTCCGGCGCCGCGCCGCCCGCGGTGGCCCGCCCCTGCGCGTCCCCCGGCGCGCCGCCCCCGACGTCGTCGGCTACGGGCGACATTTTCTTGGGCGGCGGCGAGATGTGCCGCACGATGGGCGGCAGCCCGCGGTTATGCGGCGCGCGCTGCTCCCTGGGGCCCTGTGCGAGCGCCCCAAATGTGTGTCCGTCAGGGAGGGGGCGGAGCAGGCGCTCGGCCCAGCGCATGCCGGAAAAGCATCGCCATAGGAATGACGACTGGTAAAACGCAATCGGTAACAGTCAGTACCCATTTGATTGGGTTCTCGGGTTTCAATTGTAGGGAAATGTCATATTTTCAGCTTTGAATCGGTGTCCCTTTGCAGTTTTTGCGGTGTTTCTGATGACTTTCAATATTACTGCGGCTGTACCGTGTCACGTCACTGGGCGCCGCGGAGGGGGGGGGGGGGGGGGGGGGGGGAGGGGTCGTCCCACCCTGCCCGTGGTGGTGAAGCCGCTGGTGGCGAGGTGCTGATGGTTGGCAGAGGAGGCGGAGGGGTCGCTGGGCGGGACGTAGCGGTTCGTCTCCTTCGGCTTGGACAGCAGCCCCGACGCGCGGTTCTGCTCGCGAACCGTCAGCGTCCTCTCGTAAGCTGGACAAACAAGGGGACAGGGCGGGCGGGCGACGAAGTCAATGGCCAGCAGGGGAGCATGAGGGGGACAGACAAGGGGGCGTGGCATGAGGGAGGTAGGGTGGAGCCCAAGGGGGGGGAGCTCAGGGCGAGTGGGCGGCGTTGCCAGCAGACGGGGAAAAAGGCATGAGGGCGACGACACTGAGGAACGCTGGGGGCATGTCAGGATGAGGGCAGCCCAGGGGGCGCACTGACCCTCCCGCCGGATGACGTGGCGCAGGATGGGCGCCGACGGCCGGGCGCGCATCTCCAGGAACATGCCCTGCGTGCTCACACTGGGCCGCGGCACCAGCGACTCCATGTTGGACCACTCCGCGAACGTCTTCTTGCGCACCTCCGGAAACTCCACGTCGATGATGGGCACCACAAAGTCGTGCGGCTCCAGCATTGCGCTGAGGACGCCCGGCGCCTTACTCGCCCCCGTGCAGACCCTCACCTGCAAAGCCGTCCCACACCAAAACTTCCTCAGCAACCTAGCCCAGGCTGAAGCAAGCTAGGTGCTGGCAGGCCTCAGGCGGGTAAAGAGGGGGGAGGAGGGGGGGTAGCCCAACCAACGGCGCATGCTGGTGTTATTTGCTCATTTGCGGGATGCTGCCATATCATCACTACGAACCTTGGGACACGTGACTGGGCACACGGCGGAACGAGAGCAGCGCTAGGGGGACAGGGGGAAGTAGCAGTCGCTCGGGAGCTTTCGGGGTTGTGGGTGTTTGGGGTCGGGGGTGTTGGGGGTCGGGGAGAGGGGCTGGAGGTATCGCTCACCGCACAGGCCGCACCGCCCCACCGCTCTCCGGAAGTGATTGGCCGCTCGCCGAGGGACGCCCGGGTTTCCGCAGGTGCTGCTTCAGAGCTTTGCAGGTGCCCTTTCAGGTTTTGAGCTGCGCTGTAGGGGGGGGCGTACACCTTGCTTTCACCGCGCTGCGCCCTCAGCCGCGAGCCCTCTGCAGCGGACCACAGCGCGCCAACGCGACCGCGCCAGGCGCGGAACTCGGCAAGCCGCGCGCGCGCACCTCGCGGCCAGCCGTCTTTCGTGTGCTTTTCTAACGCTTTGGGGCGGGGGGGGGGAGGGGCCGGGGGGGACTGCAATGCGGGCTCTGGATTGCCGTGGCTGCCCGTCTTGAGAGGTCCAACGGGGTCCGCGGAGGCGGCGATTGGAAGTGAGGTGTGGGTGGTGCTTGAGCGACTGAGTGGCGGCATCAGTGCGCATGCCCGCCGAGCAATCGAGCATGCGAGGCGCGGCCGTCGAGGCGGCTGGCAGCCCGCGATAACGTCAGTTCGACATTTCCGCGCCCTGCCTTGGCGGTGTGGCGGATCGCCGATGAGTAAGGATTAATAGCGACTATATGTATCAGAGAATATATTCAATATTACATCAGAATCCTTAAACACATAATAATCCATATATATATAATGTAATGGAATATGAACCGTAAATCGTGGCCCCTCATTACGCGGAAGGTCTCCGTCGACTTCGGAGCTGTGCGAAATTGTTTTTTGGGAAGGGGCGGCACGTCCGCGCGCGTCGCGCGCTCCCGCTCAGCAGGCGGCGTTGTTACGAATAATTGAATTGACAGCTAAACCAGGTGAATTGAATTGACAGCTGAACCAGTTGAAGAAACGTTGTTCGCCAAGCAACGGGCAAACAACCGAGGAGCGATGGAAGAGGAAGATCAAGCGACATTAGATCAGGGTGTAGTGGCCTAGTGGGCCGCGGGGTCGTTATAACGTTGGAGCCTCGGCTATCCCACTACAAATAGTTACTTTGGAGGTCTTCAAGATCATGCTCAATTCGGGCTTTTCAATCGCTTTTGACGACGCACCGCGGTACGCAGCGCGTACACGCCGGCGTGCCCCGCATAATCTGCGAAGAGTAGTTACCTTGGGGGCGCCCCGCCAACCACCATGTAGTAGCCTTGGCGGAGCCCGATAGATGGACGGTACACGGCGCTAAACAATCTAGCTTCCCGGCGGCGACCTCGCCGCTGATGACGCTGCGTAATACGTAGATGCGTACACGTCGGCGTATACTTGCCTGACCCAGCGGGTGATAAACCGGGCGCCGTTATCTACGGTGTAACCTAAAAATATGTTGACGCCCCGTTATTGTAGCATATAATTTGACATTATGACTCAAGAGTGCACGAGTCGGCACGAGAGCCGGAGTCCGCATGGTTGCGCGCTTGGCGCGTAGGTGTCCGTCCTGAATACAACCCTAGGCCGTGATCCCGTGGCGCGTCGGGGCAGGAGTAGCTGACCGGACGGAGCAGCTCGTTGGATCACGGTAGTCGAGTCGGCCACCGGCCGGACACATTACAGAATCGCTACGGCCAGTCCCGAGGCAGGAGTTCGAATCGGCCAGCTAGGCCGAGGCGCCGGGCAGCAGTCGGCGCCAAGATGGAACATGCCATGACGGTGAGGGCACACAGATGCGGCCACTAGTACCACTGTACCACTGCAACATATTCGCGGTCGGGATGGGGGGTTCGATTAGATAGGGGCGGTGTCATAGCGCTCGCCTTCCGAAGGTGCAATTTTAAAGTCGTCAGCTGTCAGCAGATTGGCAGAAGTCGGCTTTTCGCACCCAAGCAAGAATCAAGACACGGTACCGGCGGTCGGAGGACGGCGGGTCTTACACACGTGGATCGGACGTGCGGGAAAGCCAAAGCGTCTTGCACGGGACGAACCCGCAAAGCATCGACACGGCCCGCCACATGCCGGCGGGGCGCGAAGAGGGACGATGGGGAGAGCAGATAACCCGCTAGTTTTTATGAGAACGCTACCTTGAGTTTATTAAACAAAACTTCTCAGCATATATGTAGTACATGCTAATATGCGGAAGATCCTTTATCTTTCAGTCTTCAAACTTAAGTATAAAAAATATGTATATAAGTAAATTCCTGTCAGTAGAGGTTTTTATAAAGTTATCAAATTAAAACAATAAGTGAGAAAATTCATGTTTCTATTTGATAATTAGGGGATGTAGTTTAAAGGGTATAACGTGTATTTTGCAAGCATAAGATCATCGGTTCAAATTCGATTATCTACACTTTCTCCAGCAATAAGTTAACCGAATAGATTCATAACAAACCCATAAATCATTTCAACTCAACGCCAACGACTTCATAGGAAACAATTTGAGCTACTGCTGATCTTATTACCGTCCTCATGGCCCTTATTTGTGGGTTGGGCTACAAAAGTGATCTCGCTTGTACGACACTTTCTCTCTCAGTCAGATTTCGGGTGTCGAAGCACACTCGTACTCCCGCGTGTTTTTGGTACGATGTCATCCTTATAGCTGCGCGTGAGTTGCGTGCGTGCCACATTTGTAGAAACGTGCACGCGGGCGAGAGCGCGCAGCGGTCGCCAGGCGGAAAGGAAACCCTAACTACTGGCTAAAAATTAACATAACGATCACGGCGTCCCTTCTGTGCGGGCGCCGGCCCGGCGCGGTATGATCTAAACTAGTTTATGGGGTTTCCTCCCTTGACCTAACCGCTTTTCAGCTACAAGTGCTGCTCAGTGGTACGGGAACTAGGCACCTGTCGTTGCGCCCTTTTTGGGTGCAGCACGAGTAGACATAAAAGCAGCCATAATGGCTGAGCCTGCCATCTTCCAGTTTCGCTGCGTTACACGCAGCGATGTTAAAAAACTGTCTCGTAACTGTTGCGAGCAAGGTCACCCAGGTTGTTCAAGACCACACCCGGCTCACCCGTGTGTGATATTCTCATCCGTACGTCCGTGCGTTACCATGCCATGGAGAAGAACCCGTCGTTGAGCCGACATCGCTACACGCAGACTGAAGGCCCAGTCTACATTGATGCGCGAGCTTGCAACAACGTTGGCCCAATGACGGCTCGTGACCGCGTTGTTGATGGAGAAGGGGCACATGGCTCCGGTTCCGGGCAGCGCATCGCGGGACAGCCGACAGCAGCGGGGGAGCCGCAGAGCGCCCCGACTTGCTAGAGCTAGCCCAGAGCGGCCGTGTCGGAGCAAAATCCGTGAGTGACGAGGATGACTACCTCGCGGTGCCAGAGCTACTGCAGCGAGCAGAGTCTGGTTACGAGGCCGTTCGACCGCCAGCCGAGTGCCGACTCTTCCCCTTGAGCCCCGACCTAAACGAAACGAGTATCTCAAGCAGATGACCGGGCGCCTGCCGGGCCCAGGAGGAGTATATATGGATGTCGTGTTTCGGCGCCCACCGTGGCCGCCACTTTTCTTAGCAACTCGACGGCTGTTGCCCTAGCGTCCCATGCGGCAAAGTCAGGACTTCCACCTCCTACCTCGGCGAGAGCTCGGAACCACGCCGACGCCATGACAAGGCGTTTCGCTTTCGTTTGACCTTCCCTACGGAGGCTTTAAACGAGGTCAAGCGTGTGCCCACCATATCCTCCAACCAGGTGGTTCTGGACCGTGCTGCGAGCCCACACTTTCAGCCTGCTTTCTGAGCCATCTGGTTCCGCGTTTTTGGGGACCTCATGCAGGGACTACGAGCGTCGCGTCTTCGAGGCGACAGTTGCCAGCAGCGCCACCAAGGAATCGCCTATCTGCTCGGGTAGCCGGCAGCGGCTGCATGGCGCGGGCGTGGACGAGGACGTGGTTGGTGGACGCGGGCGTGGCCGCGAAGGTGAGCACGAGTGACGGTGTGGGGCGCCTTTCGTCGGAGCTGCTGGAGCTTTGCGAGGCCACCTTTCGGTGACCGCCGCAAAGCGCACCCTAGCAGCTCAACGACGGGATGAGCGCCATGTGTCAGGACCTGACCCCCCCCCCCCCCACCTTACAGACTTCATTTAGACCTTCCTCGGTGCGGCGCTTCTTACAGCTACAGCCGAGTGCGGCTCAACCATCCGCACACCTGCACATGGCGGCTCAACCAACCGCCTCCCGTACCATCTCATCACGCGTCCGTCGGTTGTCACACTGCGTGTTACAACTGGTTCGCAACGACCAAGCTTCGCGCGTGTACGTTACGCGCGTGACAGCGCTACGAGCGCGAAGGGCGCGCGGGGCGGCCCTCTTACCTGAACCTAGCCCCGCAAACCCGTACTGGTGCTACTGCAAACCCGTCCAGCAACTACCGGCCAACCGCCGGGAACCTAACCGCTGCTGCCGAGTACTTTGCTAACAGTAGTCGCCCCCTTGCACCTCTGCCGGTAAAACGACGCACTTACGTAATTGACGAGCCCGAAGCTGTCGCTCCTGGGTGCTTCACTGCGATCTCGACTGCAGATGCTTTCGGCTCAGACGAGTTAGGGCAGCGGACGCTCGACCTGCTCTCCAGCTCCCTCACCGCTCAGACACTCAAGAGTTACGCCGGCAGACTGTCTCAGTTCGCGGAGTTCTGCCACGACTCCGAGAACATCAGCCCGCTGGAGGCGACCACTGCTACTGTCGTCCGGTACGTTGCCTGGATTGGTGAGCGAGGGCACATTGGGGCTAAGTCGTTGCAGCCCTACCTGTCTGCATCCAAACGTTCTTCGAGCTGCACAACCTCGACCCAGTCGCTAAAAGACAGCTTGTACCTTACAACAGCTAGGCGTGGGCTGATGCTGCGGCAGCGCCGTCTGGAAGCCGCCCCTTTGCGAGTCCCTTTGCGTGCTGATGTAGCTTGCAGCTTCGTCGAGAGGGCCGAGTTAATTGTGTTTGCTCCCACCACAGAGTACCAGTACAACTTCCGAGCCCTCGTGGCCTCGGTTGTCAACTTCATGTTCTTTGCCAGGGGACTTACTGGCGTGTCCTGCCGAGTGCGGGATGTGCATGTCGACGATTACAACATTACCATGCATGTACCGCGAGAAAGGTCGCGCTGGCCGACGGGGTCCCAACGACCTGCGCGTGCTTCTCCTTCCGGTGTCAGAATACCCCCGAGTTGCACGTCTCATGCACCACTTCATCGACCACGTAAGTCTGTATGTCCCCCCGGTTGCTGTTGCCTTGGCTGCGACAAACTTCTAGGCGGTCACCCCAAGCGAGCAGTCAAAAGCTTGGGCCGCCGCTACAACGTCGGACTGGCTGTCTACAGCCGTTCGTCTTGTCGGTGCTGCCCCTCCCGCCGGCACTTCATGGACCTCGCACAGCCTTCGCAAGGGAGCAGCGTCTGCCGCTAACGCCATCGGAGCTCCATTGTCCCACATTCGCTACCAAGGCGGCTGGGCCACTAACTCCGACGTCGTTCTGGACTACATCGACCCCAACGTTCTTCCTTCACCCGGCGCGTGGTTCTTCTTTGG
Organism: Tetraselmis striata; assembly: GCA_006384855.1. Classification (NCBI taxonomy): domain Eukaryota; kingdom Viridiplantae; phylum Chlorophyta; class Chlorodendrophyceae; order Chlorodendrales; family Chlorodendraceae; genus Tetraselmis; species Tetraselmis striata. The sequence continues at coordinate 22,659 of VCJN01001840.1, forward strand.
CCACATCGCGCCCCTCCGCCACTTCCAAGTCCAACGGGACTCCGCAGCGGTGGCTGGCCTTCCCGGGACAAGTAACCTTTTCAGCTACAAGTGCTGCTCAGTGGTACGGGAACTAGGCACGTGTCGTTGCACCATTTTTGGTGCAGCACGAGTAAGACATAAA